>CM019719.1:56429988-56449988 GCA_009760885.1 Achatina immaculata | reverse complement strand
CTTCTTCACCAACGTCTATGACGCGGTGTGGCGAAAGCCAGAAATATAAGACGAACATCTATGACGCGATGTGGCGAAAGCCAGAAATATAAGACAAACATTTATGACGCGATGTGGCGAAAGCCAGAAATATAAAACCTAGAAACACCTGGCGAAGGAGTCTTGCAGAGATCAAAAAGATCGAACACACCTTGAGACGGATAGAAGAAACAGCCCAGCATAGAAATAAATGGAGAACTTGTTGTTGGCCTATGCCCAAGACAGGGATAAAGAAGGTGAGACGGAAGGAATGATAGTTTGGGACTCACCACTGTTTAGTGGTAAGTTGAGCCTCTTGTTTAGTGGTGGGTTTGAAATCACTGTTGTTTACAGGTCTGTTAAGCATCATTGTTAGGTAGTGTTTGTTATAGTAGCTCTACAGAAACAATTAACGCTTGTATACAGTACACGCTTCAGTGTTATAACCGCATCAGTTCTTACACGTGAATATTCAGATGTTTCTGTGAGATCAAAGGAATATCATGGAAATGGATGTACCCCAAGAGAGTTAGTTGCCCTGTGACAGATATGAGTACATAATTTCCAAACATGCGCTATTACTAAGGGAAACATACTGCTTTATGTGAAAGTAGACGAACAATGAGGAATGAAAGATGGTAAACAACGAAAAATGGCAAATGAATTATATAATAGCACTGACAGAAATGTGCTGTTGTTGTTGTTGTTGTTATATAGTTTTGGACCAGATGCTGGCAGCTGAATTATACAGTTTGGAAAGTTAACCACGAAACAAGACATTGAAGACCACAAGCCCATCTATTGAGAATAAATGAACCCCCAAAATCTCACACTGCTCATGCCAGAATGGTTTCCAGGCTCCAGAGCACATCTTGCAGATCTGCGCTCGCTACACCAGCGGTTCCCAACTTGAGGTCTGCGGAACCTACCCGGGTGTCCATGACAAAAACTCAAGATCCTTTTATTATTAGTATTATTACTGTTGTTGTTGTTGTAACTGAAATGTTTAACAACCGGTGTTCCGGTGACAAACTAATATGTCGGCGTTCTACGATTGGGCAATAACGAGAAGAACAAAGAAGATGTTACCGTACAAATATGAAAATGTTCCAAATTATGGGGGTCTGTGGCCTGGATTTTGAAATAGCAGGGGGTCTGCGGACTTTTGTCATTTGGGAACCACTGCTCTATAGAGATCTAACAACCCACAACTGGGCCGTTAAAAAAAAAAGAAGATAGAACACTGTGAGGCACACATGAAGCACTCCTGCTGATAATGAAGGCAATTCATCTCTTTGTCTAAAGAAGAAGAAGAAGAAGAAGAAGAAGTCAGGAATATTTGGCGTACTAAATCCACATCTATGGAAAAAAAAAACAATAATAAGCGAACGACTACCATGAAATTATCATATAGATAAAGCATGGACTCTCAACTGCACATGCGGTCGAATAAGAGAAACAGCTCATTACACAAAATCCTTACAGAAACGAAACCCTTCATGTGATCACGCTGGAGCATTCATTCTAGAATCCCCGCGCCAAAGCGTAACAATGGGACCATAAAAAAAAAAAACACTCAGGAGAGAATACGAAAAAAATAAATAAATCGAAGAACGAATGCAAAAATCTACTCATTCTGCGCAAGACAGGAAGTGCTTGTACTCGTGTCTGTTGTGCAAATTAGTCTAATGATGCGCTGTGAGTCGATAATTTGATTTTAGCGGGGTTTCTTTTTTCCATATCTTCATCATCTTTCTTCATAATAAGTAGAAACAACGATCTTTTTGTGAAGCTTGCTTATAGCGGGGTCCATATTACAGTGTCATATAAAACTACCACTACTACTACTACTACTACTACTACTATTACTATTACTATTACTACTACTACTACTACTATTACTACTACTACTACTTCTACTACTACTACTACTACTACTACTTCTACTACTATTACTATTACTACTACTACTATTACTACTACTACTACTATTACTACTACTACTACTACTACTACTACTATTACTACTACTACTACTTACTACTACTACTACTACTACTACTATTACTACTACTAATACTACTACTTCTACTACTATTACTATTACTACTACTACTATTACTACTACTACTACTATTACTACTACTACTACTACTACTATTACTATTACTACTACTACTAACTACTACTACTATTACTACTACTATTACTACTACTACTACTATTACTACTACTGCTACTACTATTACTACTACTACTACTACTATTACTACTACTACTACTACTACTACTACTACTACTACTACTACTACTACTAACAACTACTACTACTACTACTATTACTACTACTACTAACTACTACTACTATTACTACTACTACTACTAACTACTACTACTACTACTATTACTACTACTACTATTACTACTACTATTACTACTACTACTACTATTACTATTACTACTACTACTACTATTACTACTACTACTACTAACTACTACTACTATTACTATTACTACTACTACTACTACTAACTACTACTACTACTACTATTACTATTACTTCTACTACTACTACTACTACTACTAACTACTACTACTACTACTACTACTAACTACTACAACTAACTACTACTACTACTACTACTATTAGTACTACTATTACTACTACTACAAAGTCTAAAAGTGGAATGGGGGCAAAGATGCTTCCGTTTTGGCAATCAGCGACCCACATCTGACATACTGGGGTCGGGGCTGGCGACCCTCTGCTGACATACTGGGGTCGGGGCTAGCGAACTTAGGTGACCAAGTCCCTGACCCACCTCTCTGCTGATACACCTAGTAACAGGCCTAGTCTGGCTAACGGGTCAGAGGATCGCCATAGTGGTGGAGTCTGCTAAAGAAGTACTGCACAACCCAGCTTTTTTAGCTGCACTCCGGGGCTGAAAAAAAAATAGCTGTCGTAATCCTCTTCCACACTCACACGGTGCTGTGCCTCTGTGAGGAAGGCTTGGCTTTGTCTCTCTGAAACAGGCCGTTCGGAGGCTCAAGGTAAAAGTACCTTGTGTTCTCAGTTGGGGGCTACCTGTGTATGCTTTTGGTCATGGGATATTGTGACGTGTGGTAAAATATAGAGGTAGTACGGACACTTTGTTCCAAGGCAGCGGCCGGGTAGCATGGTCGATTTGGGGGAGCTGTATCTGTGGAATATCTGGACATGTAATATTTAAGTTTCTGCTGCTGTGATGTGGAATAAATGAATGCTTCTGCCGTGAGCACAGTGTTAATCGAGCCGACCTCATGTCATGGAAATTTATATGTAAGTTATCCTATGTCTAATGTTGGTTTATTGTAACGTAGAAGTGATGCGTGTTCAATGTTAACTGTGTTAAATGTATTCTAGATGGTTAAGATTCTGGGTAGCATAATATCATCATCGTTGATTTTCATTGCCATTTCTCTGATATAACTGAATGATTTCATTAATTCTTTCGACATTGCTAAATTGGTTTTTGAATGTTGTGTGTGCGCACTTATATCTTATGCCAGTGTCTTCGGCCATGATTACATAATATCATAACGTGTTTCATTTCACATGAGTCATAGTGTATATAATGTGACGTTGTTCCTGTATTTGAATCGTTTATTGATGATGGTAAATTGCGAAATTTGGAAATGTGATGTCATAAGTTAGCAAGAAATATTATGTGTGCTAAGTTTATGTATTATGTATTACCTTAATATCAGTTGTGTCAAAAGTATTTTGCAAGGTCATTTTGAATAGACTTAAAGATATTGTGGATACCGCAATGAGAGAAGAACAAGCAGGATTTCGAAAAGGGAGAAGCTGTATCGACCAGATCTTTACTCTAAGAATAATACTTGAAGAACATACTGAAAAGCAGAAACCATTAATGCTGAACTTCATAGACTTTAAAAGGCATTTGATAGCATACACAGAGATTTACTGTGGGGAATTTTAAGACTATATGGAATACCATCTAAAATTGTCAACATCATTAAGGACCTCTACAATGCATATGTTTGTGCAGTAAAAACAGAAGAAGGGATGAGTGAATGGTACCAGATTGAAACAGGTGTGAAACAAGGATGTATACTGTCTCCTTTACTTTTTGAAATTACAATAGACTTCATAATGAAAAAATACTGCACAGGTAACACAGGTATTGACTGGGTACATGGGACCCAACTAGAAGATCTTGATTTTGCTGATGACATAACTCTTATCAGTAACAATGTGAATTCCATGCAAGAAAAAAAAACAGATATCCTGTCTTCACTGGCTAGCAATATACGACTTGAAATTAACAAGGACAAAACAAAAATAATGAAACTTTCCCTTAATCAAAATGGAAAGATACACGTAGAAGGGACAGATATTGAAGAAGTCAACCACTTTGCATACCTTGGCAGCTACATAGACCAAGATGGTGGCACCAGAAAGGAAGTTAGAATTAGAATTGCAAAAGCAGCGTAGATTTTCAAGAATCTTGAGAACATATGGCATTCAAAAGTTATAAGCATAAAAACCAAGTTAAGACTATTCAATTCAAATGTAATATCCACCTTCATTTATGCATGCGAAAGCTGGAAAACAACTAAAGAAATAAACAAGAAATTAGACTCTTTTGAAAACAAATGCCTAAGGAAAATACTCGGCATCAAGTGGAACGAATTCAAGAACAATGCTGATATAAGAGATGACTGAACAACAACCGGTCTCATGGGTGATCAGGAAAAGGGGATGGACATATGTTGGTCACTTGATGAGAAGAAATGATCAGAGAACCCCAAAACAAGCTATCAAGTGGAACACAACAGGCCGAAGAAAAAGAGGCAGACCGCATGAAACTCTGAAGAGGACATTATTATGAGAGGCCAAATTAATAGGCATAAAATCCCTTGATGAGGTTGAAAGGCTCGCCGAAGACAGGAAAAATTGGTGAACTACTTTGCGAGCCCTATGTGACGTTTAACGGCACGGGAAGGATATAAGAAGAAGTTTATGTTGGCTAACTGATAATTGGTTGATATGCCTCTGTGTCTGAACAAGAAAGGTAAAGATTTGAAGCAGATGTCGAGAGGGTTTTGAGCATCACGTGTAGTGATGTTTGGTTTTTCCATGTTTGATTTTCTTATGTATTTTCATCTCTGTTTCTGTTTGATGTTATTTTGTTTGTGAAGACATTCAGTTGTGTGTTTCTAAGTTATCGGGTGTAATGTATGTTACGTTCATGTTGTGTGACTAAACTGAACTATTATTTCGCCTTGATCATTATGTATATACGAGTGGTTATTGTTGTTGCTTAAGTAAGTATGCGCTGAGTTTATATGTCTGAGTTCTTCATGTTAGCTAAAGTCATTCAGGGTAGCAAACTGGACACAAATGAAAATGCCATACCCTGAGTTGGAATCTTTTGGAGGGTTGCAGTTTGAAATATCATGTACGGCTGTGCTTCGCACGGGAACACATATTTATAAATGGCTAACAATTTTAAGCCAGTTTAAAGCACCAAACCTTTCACGATAACATCAAGTAAATTAAAGTAAGCACCACCAGAAGTAACAATCTTATACCTCAGTATCTTCACAAAGAATGACTGACAACTCACTACCACAAACAGCACTAAGATGGATACCACAGGGGAGCAGAAGTAAGGGTAGACCAAAAGAGACATGGAGAAGAACAACAGAGAGGATGTTGAGCAATAGAGGGCTCACCTGGGCAAGCAGAAAAAAAGGCAAAGGACAGGCATTTGTGGAAAACCCTTGCGGAAGCCCCATGTGCCCTGGGCACTTAAGGTTCAGAGAGAGAGAGAGAGAGAGAGAGAGAGAGAGATCTTCACAACATCGGCTGCAAAGAACACCAGCTCGTGCTTTCAGGAAAAGAGAAGACAAGACTAGAAATGGAATACAAATAGTGGAGAGAAGAGAAATATAGCAGAGAAATATAGCAGAGAAATATAGCAGAGGACAGAAAGATGTGGTTTGAAATTCCTGAAAGAAATAAAAGCAACAGAAGGAAAAAAAAACCTTGCACAATTATCATTCTTTAACTACAAAAACTGATAGTGAAAATAAATTAAGGTTCTCGGATATAACAAAAGAACCCAGGTAAAAAAAACATGTGCAATAGAGAGTACAAAACGCAATGGCCAGAATTGCCGAACAACTAGTTCACATTTGGCCGAAATTTCTTTTTTAAAAATCAGAATTTCAGACTATGCCGTCAGCTGGAGCCATGATTTAATAAAAGCCAAAGCAATAACAGAAAATTTGGAAGATTGCCCGTGAGATCAGCATGAAGATCTCAAGAAATCTGGCCTCATACTCGGCCTGGGGGAGTCGTAAACGCAATCTTTGGGAAGGGAGGGAGGGGGGTATGCGATTGGAAATGGAAGTGGGCGGGTAGGTTGATCCTGCATGGCTAATGCCAAATAAAGAATTAATGAGTTTTTCCGTTGTTGAAAAAAAAAAATACAGCCACATATACGGGAAGTCGGTTATAATAAACAATGAAGAGAAAGAAAAACAAACATCCAGAATAAATAAGGAGTTTCAAGGGGGGGGGGGGGGGGAGACGTTTGAGACTTTTGTTTGAGTTTTGATTAAGTTTAACATCTTATGTGAACCAGTGCAGTTTTTCAGCTCCTCGCCAACCCTATAATTGTCAAACTAGACACATGCCTACCTAGAAAACTGCATAAAACTTGACGAAATACCATCGAGTACCGCATAAAACATAACATGTCCTTTTTTTTAATAAGACATACAAAGACCACAAGCTCTTTGTAGAACACGCTAAGACGGTGACTTGTTGAAGAAAAAACAGTGACCACAAGTTCCTGCAAGACAAACAGTCAAAGATCACAAATTTGTCCAGAGTAGTCTAGGACCATGTATTGTTGTACAAGTAGAACAGCACTCAAATATTGCGATTTCTTGCAGAACAAACAATCACAGACCACTTGCTCTTATAGAAAAAACAATCAAAGACTATCTGCTCTTGCAGAAGAAACAATCAAAGACCATCTGCTCTTGCAGAAAAAAAAAACGATCAAAGACCACTTGCTCTTTCAGAAGAAACAATCAAAGACCACATGCTCTTGTAAAAGAAATAATCACACACCACATGCTCTTGTAGAAGAAACAATCAAAGACCACTTCCTCTTTTAGAAGAAACAGTCAAAGACCACTTGCTCTTGTAGAAGAAACAATCAAAGACTACTTGCTCTTATAGAAGAAATAATAAAAAACCACATTCTCTTGTAGAAGAAACAGTCAAAGACCACTTGCTCTTATAGAAGAAATAATAAAAAACCACATTCTCTTG
Organism: Achatina immaculata; assembly: GCA_009760885.1. Classification (NCBI taxonomy): domain Eukaryota; kingdom Metazoa; phylum Mollusca; class Gastropoda; order Stylommatophora; family Achatinidae; genus Lissachatina; species Lissachatina immaculata. Next base: position 56,442,619 of record CM019719.1, on the reverse strand, counting down.
TAGAAGAAACAGTCAAAGACCACTTGCTCTTGTAGAAGAAACAATCAAAGACCACTTGCTCTTATAGAAGAAATAATAAAAAACCACATTCTCTTGTAGAAGAAATAATCAAAGACCACTTGCTCTTTCAGAAGAAACAATCAAAGACCACTTGCTCTAGAAGAAATAATAAAAAACCACATTCTCTTGTAGAAGAAACAATCAAAGACCACTTGCTCTTTCAGAAGAAACAATCAAAGACCACATGCTCTTATAGAAGAAACAATCAAAGACCACTTGCTTTGCTATTTTAGAAGAAACAATAAAAAAAACTTGCACTTAAAGAAGAAACAATCAAAGACCACTTGCTCTTTCATAAGAAACAATCGAAGACCACTTGCTCTTTCATAAGAAACAATCAAAAACCACTTGCTCGTGTAGAAGAAGCAATAAAAAAACCACAAGGTCTTGCAAAATCGGTGGAAATATTGTGCAAATACGAAGAACAATGATGCACTTTCCTTTTTTCACCATTCATCTCTCTCTATCTCTCAGTCCTTTTCTTCTCTCTCTCCCTCTCTTTCTCTGTCTGTCTGTCTCTTTTCTCTCACTCTCTCTCTCCCTCTCTTTCTCTTTCTGTCTGTCTGTCTATTTTCTCTCACTCTTCTCTCTCTCTCTCTCTCTCTCTCTCTCTCTCTCTCTCTCTCTCTCTTCAGATACTACTTCCATCATTTACTCTCATTTCACTGAATCTTGCATCTCTTATTCTTTAGTGATATAGCCAGAAAACGAAAATCATCTGCACCACCTTTGAAAAGCACGTATCCAAACATGCATACTGCAGCCAGTGGGGAGGGGAGATTATTGGAGGCAAAGAGCACTGAGAATATAAGGACAGGCAATAAACAATCAGGGACTCTTGCATCATGTCTCCCCCCATGTTCATCTTGTGTGCAGTTGTCGTGTAATCGATACTTTAAACTGATTATGGTGATTTCCGCGGGAGTTTTCCGTACAGTTACTCGGCTACACGACAAATATCTATCTATCTGTCTGTCTATTTGTCTGTCTGTCTGTCTGTCTATCCACCCGTCCGCCAGTTCTGCCTATTTAGTCACATAGAGGTTGGCACGGCCGGGAATGAAATGCATAAGGGGCGCGTTAGAGGACTTGTAAATCAACACAGAACGGACATCACCAGCCGCGGGACGCTGATGAATATATTGAGGGGAGAGGGGGTAATCTAAGCACCCATGGACGCGTGCAGGGTGCAACGATGATGATCCAAACTATAAACCATACAGTAACCACAGGCAGTCGCCCAGTTTCAGAGCAACACAAGTTCTCATCCAAAGTCTGTTCGCAAGTCGAATTCGTACGTAAAGGGGCAGTTGGGAACGTGTAAAATATTGGTGGCTTTAATATAAAAATGTTATCAAGTCGTGGTGCAATGTCCCAACGAGTGGGAGGTGAAATCACTCTAGGGGAAAGACGAGCCTCTACCTACGGTCTCCTATACTTTATGTGTGCAGCAGCACGAAAGATAGGACCCAGGTTTATTTAACTTAACCCAGGTCTTTTCCTCTTCCAGCTCCGTCCAAATCTGGCCACCCAAGAACTCTGTGACCTACCAGTTTTCAACTGCTTAAGAAAACCTACTTATTCTCACATAAATAGGCCACAACACAATATGAAACATAAAATGGCCACTCTGACAACGATATACTTTCTTTTTTATCTAGGAAATATCTTCTTTCAACGTTTATTTGCATAAACGCCGACCAACGACACAACCAACGAGTCAGTCGGTCATTTCCATGTCCTTTGCGGAACTTCGCCTCCCTAACAGCTCTCCTGTAGGCCTCTTGGTTGTAAGCAAGATGCCCTGCTGCTGATGCATCCGTTTTGCAGATTACCAACGATGCCTTGCAGCCATCTTCGCCTTGGTCTTCCTCTCTTTCTTTTTTTCCATTATGTACCCTTCCAAAATGGATAATTGCTAAATTATCATGACGTTCAGTGTGTCCAAAATATTTAAGTTTCCTCTGTTTAGTCCTCTTTACTAGCCAACCTTCTTCAACATTAAATTCTTGTTGTATGGTATGTTTGTTAACCAGCGAGTACATATACGAAGTTACACATCACAACCAACCTCTAGACAAAACCACTACAGATGGTCCTCATTCAACCAAATATTATATACGATATTGTCTCAACACACGGTTATCTGCAAGGCAAAAGTAACGTATTCATAGTTCATAAACTAACATTCACATTAAAACGAACCTTTGTGGGTAAACCTTCTTTAGTCTTCACAAATATCTCAACATCTAACCATCATAGTTATAATACGCACGCTTTTATTATGACTCAGCAGTGAATTCATACCTAAAGTTAGCTCGTGGCAAAACACATTTAACATTAAAGTACGCCAAGAAATCATATGAACATTACAGCAAACACATAACACTTCATGAAGCAAAGCACAAGAAAAATGCCAATGAAAGTGTGGTGATACAAAATACATATTCATTATCAATGTAACAAAACATCAGTAAAATGAAAACGTTGCCAACTCTTTGGCAACCTTTTGATACAAACGTTAGTCATAGGTTATCCACATTCTTACACAACACAAAAAATCCGTGGGCTTGCTGATGTAATAGACCAAACTACTTTTAACGAAAATCTGCGCTCGTCACAATGCGCCTTAACATTTACAACCGAACAAAACTTAACCTAAAAGAGATAACGACTGCAGTAAAACTGTTTCTAGTAATACAGGTAGATAGAGGTGTATGGTACAGTTTTACAAAGCGATAGAGGGAGTGAGAAAAGTGAGAAAAAAATACACAAATAATGAAAAACATACAACATCCAACATTTCGGCGTGAGCCTTTTTCAAGGATTACGTACAAAAACATACACAACATTTAATAATAAAAGAATAAAAATAAACATGAAAAACTTAGCTATGTGGCATCCTTCCTTGTACAGAATACAACAGAAAGCGCCCTAACGACAAGACTAGGAGACCACAAAGGAAAACAAATTGAACCAATAGGACGTTAGCACCGGTGAAAGGGAGAGAACGATGCGGCTGTGGGGGAGGGGGGAGGGCGGGGCTCTGGAAAGAGATCAGGAGGCAATAAATACCTCTAGGCTGCTAGAGAAGAGGGGGGGAGGGTAAAGAAGGGACGCTGGGAGATAATGTGAAACTAATGAATTAAGAAATTTAGCGAAATGCGCGGGGCTACGATAAGAAAGTCGAGTATAAATAGCAGAAAATAGATGGAAATCTAAAGAAGTTTAAAGGAAGCTAAATATATTGTTAATTCCAGCTGAGTGGAGACAGCAGGCCTGGAAAATAAGGCGCTGTTCTAGAGCCTTCCGAGATCGTACATCAGAAGACTGTTTTTCATTTTCATATTTATTCTTTTATTATTATATGTTCTGTTTGTTTTTGTGTGTAGTCCTTGAAAAATGCTCACGCCGAAATATTGGATGTTGTATGTTTTTCATTATTTGTGTTTGTTTCTCACTCCCTCTATTGCTTTGTAAAACTGTACCACACACCTCTATCCACCTGTAAGATTTCACCTAAACACAATTACTGACACATAAACAACGAAAAACTTACACGACAATGAGGTCGGCTCGGCAGTCTGGGACCTGGCACAAAACAACCTGTCATTCCGACATCACTGAAAAATGTTGACGAAACTCTAAACAATAAAAACGAATCACTCATTCTAACGAGGCACGATCCCACGACGTTACCGGCCATCCCCTCGGACAAGACTGACCACACTTTCTCTCACCTGCCTGTCCCGACTATACCCGACTACTACCCGACAGTACCTGAAGTGCTGCTTCAACTCCCCTCGCCAGCCAATACGAAAGAAATCAAAGCTTGCAACCTGAGTATAGGCCACATACGCTTGGTATCTAAGGTGACAAATGTTTGTCTTAGCATGCAATGTTTGGAAGCACGCCGCGAAGCAGCGCCCGTTTATTCTTACGATCCATTGTATGTAAGACGAAGTTTTAATATAATAGGCTGTAGAGGGTAGTTCGTAATTACAGGTTTTACACAATTCTGACGTTCATAAATCGGGGACTGCCTTACTTCAGTCTGTATTCCAAAACATGTGTATATGCTGGAATGTTTGACCTATTCGTTTTTTTCCCACATCTGAAAGAGTGTCAGTCGGTGCAGTAGGTATATAGCGAGTTATCAGTCGCCTATCAATCAAGCCTTTGTGCAGCTGTTATAATCAATGAAGTTTAGAAAACAGGAAACAACAACGTTTATAACCAGTAAAGCGATAGAACCCGGTGTTGTATGGTTAGACTCCAAAAGTAAAGTGACAGAGCACAGCGTTGCATGGTTAGACTCCAAAAGTAAAGTGAGAGAGCACAGTGTTGTATGTTAGGCTCCAAAAGTAAAGTGACAGAGCACAGCGCTGCATGGATATACTCGAAAAGTAAAGTTAGAGAGCTGTACAGTGGTATACTGTTAGACTCGGAAAGTAAAGTAAGAGAGCTGTACAGTGATATGCTGTTAGACTCGGAAAGTAAGGTGAGAGAGCACAGTGTTATACTGTTAGACTCGGAAAGTAAAGTGAGAGGGCTGTACAGTGTTATACTGTTAGACTCGGAAAGTAAAGTGAGAGATCTGTACAGTGTTATACTGTTAGACTCGGAAAGTAAAGTGAGAGATCTGTACAGTGTTATACTGTTAGACTCGGAAAGTAAAGTGAGAGATCTGTACAGTGTTATACTGTTAGACTCGGAAAGTAAAGTGAGAGATCTGTACAGTGTTATACTGTTAGACTCGGAAAGTAAAGTGAGAGATCTGTACAGTGTTATACTGTTAGACTCGGAAAATACAGAACAGTTTGCATGTGAGAAAAAGAAAAACTGTAACAGAATGACTGCGACTCGAACCAGGGACTCCGACAGGACGAGGAACCTTCTATCCGCAAGAGGACAATGCAACATCCGCTCGGCCATCTCATGTGTACTCTGTCACTGAAATGAACCTTTCTGCTGTCCCATCATCCTTAGCAGTATGTCTCGGCTCCCATGAATGTTTCTCCTTCAGACTGCCGTTGGAAAGACATTAAGCCCACTGGCCGGAGCTCTTTTATCGCTACAAGTTTCCCCGTTATAAATTTCAACCAGACATGGATTATAATTGAAGGATGTGTGAGCAGAGAGCAAAATGAGAGAGAGAGAGAGAGTGAGAGAGAGTGAGATAGAGAGTGAGAGAGAGAATGAGAGAGAGCGAGCGAGAGAGTTCTTTTTTTTCAATCTCCCTGGAACTGGAAGCTGGTGCTCTTTGCAAGTCGATGCGGTGGAGATTTTGAGACACAGCATCGCGTCGGCTTGGAAGCAAGGTCATGGCAGCTATTTACGAGGGGTGATTGATAAGTTTTCGGCATTAGGTACAAATACATGAAACACAGTTGATATTAGGTGCTTTTGTAGATCAGGTTAATGTAAGATTAAACACAAAGTTTCAAGAAATTACCTGCAGCCAATTCTTTTTACAGGCTAATGAAGTGGTAAAGGATGGCAGAAATTTGAGAAAGTGGATAAAATTTCTCATTGAGCAGTCATTCGCTACCTCTGCATCAAGTGCTTATCATCAAAGGAGATCCATGAGACTCTAGGGGAGAGTGCCCCTTCTTACAGAACAGTGAAGATATGGACAGCTCAATTCAAACTGGAAGGGAGAGTATGGAAGATGATCCCCGTCGAGGAAGACCAAGAACGGTAACCACCAGCAGAATCCATGACATGATAATGGAGGATCGACGATTAACTAAGCGGTACATTGTTACTGAGTTGGGCATCTCCTAGGAAAGTGTTCATGCCATTATTCACAATGATCTTCAAATGACAAAGGCCTCTGCTTGATGGGTCCCGAAATTTCTTGGAGCTGATCACAAACGACAGCGTCTCAACATGTCAAGAGATAATCTTGGCCTTTTTTCTGTAGATCATGAAAAGTTTCTTCAGCAATTTGTGACTATGGATGAGACTTGGGTTCATCATTTTCAACAGTCAAAGCAGTGGAAACATCATGGATCCCCACCTCCAAAGAAAGCAAGGGTAGTTATGTCTCCAGGCAAAGTGATGGCATCCATCTTTTGGGATTCAGAAGGTGTGCTATTGGTAGACTATCTTCAAAAGAGCAGAACGGTCACCGGGGCCTATTACGCTAATCTCGTGAAGCAACTGCGGGTCAAATTGAAGGCGTCGAGGGAAATTGGCGAGAGGAGTCATCTTTCAGCAAGACAATGCTTCAGTTCACAAGTCGGGGGTGGCAATGGGTGCCATTCATGAATACGGCTTCTAGCTTCTTTATCATCTTCCTTATTCTCCAGATTTGGCCCCTTCGGACTATTACCTGTTTACTAAAACTCAAAAAGGAGCTCAGTGGTCGCAAATTTGCTTCAGATGATGACGTCATTCATGCTGTAGACCACTTTCTACTGGCACAAGATGCTGACTTTTACAAAGAAGGGATCCGTATGCTCCAGGATCGCTGGACTAAGTGCATAAACTTGCAAGGGGACTAAGTTGAGATATAACACAAAAAAGTTGTCCACAAATAGTCCGTTGTACCTTAGACCGAGAACTTATCAATCACCTCACGTAGCTGTTTATCGATCGTTATTGGTAGAAGTCAGACACTAAGTACAACTCACTACTACAACATGCCACAAGATGAATAGATATGTTTACCATTACTTTAAAATACGAAATGAAAAATGGTAGCATACTCCTAGAACTGTGCAGCCAGCGTAATCTTTTTTTTATCACAAACACATTCTTTAAACAGAGAGAGTCCCAAATATATACCTGGTAACAAATGGAATGATTTAACATGCAGAAGCCAAATTGATTTCATACTAGCAGGGAACAACAAGAAAAGGTCCGTCATTGATGCAAGAGCAATACCCAACCTGAGTTCAAGCACAGACCACAAAGTAGTAGTAGCGGCCAACAGAACACACAGGAAACGCCATAACAGAACTCACAAGAAGAAAGGTGAAATAATAAAACTAAGCAAGCTCAAGGAAGAGAATGTGGAAGAAGAATATGAGAAGAAAATAGGAGAACTGTTCAACAACTTACCAACAGAAACAAAATCAGTGGAAGAGGAATGAGTCTTGTACAAAACTTTTGTGCGAACATCAAAAGAAACATGTGTTACTATGAAAAAAAAAAACAGGTGGAGAAATGCAAATAACAACATGGTGGAACGATGAGGTGAAAGAGGCTGTAAAAGAAAAGAAAAATAAATAAATAGAATGGATAAGACGTAAACAGGATCTATACTACATTGAATACTCAGTTGTAATAAGACACTCTAAGCGGGGAATAAAAGAAGCAAAGTAAAATCATGGCAGGAATACAGCGAAGCATTAAGCAACAATCACAGAGAAGCTACGAAAATCTTTTATAAAAAGATCAGTGCATTGAGAAAGTGAGCAGAGCACTTGGACCCAACAGAGATTGTGAACGATGTTAATGGTGATCCAATATGCGAACCAGAGAGGGTAGTACAGCGATGAAGACAGTACTTGGACAAGTTACTCGGTATATCGTCCGAGGCAAGCCAAACTCAGGATAACAACACAGCTGACCCCATAGAACTGGAACCAGACATACTGCAAGCTGAAATCAGAGAAGCCATCAGAAAGGCCCCAATGAACAGAACTCCAGGATATGATAGAATACCCAATGAGTTAATCAAATATGTGAAATAGGTTGGAGTAGCTTGGCTTCACAGACTCTATAACCTGGTAAAGGAAAAACAAGAAACACCACAGGACTGGAGAAATGCTGTAATTGTTCCAATATGGAAGAAACAAGACAGCAAAAAGGAACTGCAACCAATATAGAGGCATCTCACTGCTAAGCCAAACTGGAAAAATGTTCTGCAAGATCCTAGAGAACAGACTGCGACCAGTGATTGAACCACAATTAAATGAAACTCTGATTGGATTTTTTTTTAAATAGAAGCTGTGCAGATGCCATCTTTTTTCGCTAAGACAACTAACAAAAAAATCAGTTGAAAACAGTCAGATACTGCATATAGCTTACGTAGATCAAGAAAAACCATTTGATAGAGCAGATAGATATAAACTGTGGGAAATCTTACAGCATTATGGAGTTAGCACAAATCTGATCAACCTATGCAGACCTATATGAAAACAGTCAGTGTACAGTTAGAACAAATGCAGGTCATTCTGATCTATTCATCATAACATTTGGAGTGAGGCAAGGCTGTGTACTATCTCCCTTACTGTTCATGACATACATTGACAACAGTTGCAAAGAAGCTAACATACACAGTTAAAAACTCCACCACAAAGCTGCCCAACAGCCCAACCCCAGAAGCAATATTGATAGACCCACATCTTCCAGAAGACATACTCAACAGAAGGACCATAAATGAACTCCTTTTTGCGGACGATCAAGCACTTTTAGCCACATCAGAAAAAGACCTAAAGCAGAACATGGATAATTTAGCAAGGGCATATAAAAGCCACAACATGAAGATCAGTGCTGAAAAAACAGAAGTCATGGCCATAGCGAGAGAAGAAATCCAAACAAAGACCCTCCCAGACAACCAGCCCTTGAAACAAGTGAAACATTTCAAATACCCATAATAAATAACCTAGGTAGCATAACAGTAAAAATTTATTTAAAATCATAATGAGTAGACTTCGAAAGAAAATGGAAGAATAAGTCAGTATGGTCCAAGCTGGTTTTAGACAAGGAAGAGGAACAATAAATCATACATTCAATATAAGAATAATAATAGAGAAATGCAGAGGATTTAATGTGAATCTGTATTTATCTTTTATAGACTATTCAAAGGCACTTGATTGTGTACAACACCAGAAACTTATGGACATATGGAAAAATGGGATTTACAACACATTTGATATAATTAATATCACTGCTGTATCCAAACCAACGGGCAGGAGTGAAAATAAATGGTGAAACATCTTTGTTTGACATAAAACAAGAGGTCAGTCAGGGGTGCATACTGTTGCCTTACTTATTTAACTTGTATACTGAAAATATAATGAAGAATGCTAGAGAAGATGTAGACAAAGAATATTACTATGCCATAACAATTGGAGGTTATGAAATACCAGGGATTAGATATGCTGATGACACAGTATTACTGTCCATAACACAAAACAGGAATGGAAAAACTAATAATGTCAGTTTGTAAATCAATCAAAGTGCCGTGACGCGTGGCGTAGGCGATCATTTCTCTCCACAATCCCCTCTCTTTAGACTTGATTATGAGATCCGCCAGTGACTTTCTTCCTAGCCACCCTGACACCCCATCCAGTAACTTCTCTCTCTCTCTCTCTCTCTCTCTCTCTCTCTCTCTCTCTCTGTCTTCTTCTGTCTCTTCTTCCCTCAGTTTTTCCAGTTCCCACAATGTGTTCCAATTTTCCTCTTCTCAGAAAATGTCCTACAAATCTCGCTTGTCTGCCTTTGATCTTTGCTGTAATTTGCCTTTTAACTACAACATCTCTTAAGACTTCTTCGTTGGTTTTCTTAGCTGTCCATGGTACCTTCAATATCCTTCTTATGAACCACATTTCCATGGCCTTGTCAGTCTGTAAGAATAGCGAAGAGCAGAACCTCTATCTTAATGCGATGAAAACTAAATTGATGACAGCTGACAAAACAGATAAGGCAGCTGAAATATGTATCAATGAGGAAAAATTGGAAGAGGTGGAGAGTTTTGAATATCTTCGATCATTACTAAATAATGATGGAGATACAATGAGGGAAATTAAAAGGAGGACATCTATCGCTCTTCAGAAAGTGAAACAACTAAAGAATCTGTGGAGAGGAAGAGACAGAACTAAAAAAAAAAATAATAATAATAATAAGATTTTTAAAAGCATGCATCTTTCCCATCGCAACATCTGCCTGTAAGACCTGGACACTTAACAAAACAGCTGAGAGACATATATGAATGTGAATATAATAGAACAAATATATCTATAGTACAAGAACTTAATATTGAAGAAGGCTGGCTAGTAAAGATGACTAAATAGAGAAAACTTAAATATGTTGGACATATTAAACGTCATGATAATTTAGAGAAAACCGTCTTGGAAGTGTACATAATGGGACAAAGAAAGCGAGGAAGACTAGGGCGAAGATGGCTGCAAGACAACCTTGATAATCTTCTTCAAATGAATGCATCAGTAGCAGGACATCTTGCTTACAACCGAGGGGCATAAAGGAGAGCTGTTAGGGAGGCAAAGTTCAGCAAGGGACTTGCAAATGTCTGACTGACTGACTGACTGACTGAGGTAGCATAATATCGCCCTCGTGGACGATTGACGCTGAGAGTGAGAACAGATGCAATGAAGCAAATCAGGACATTGGACAAATGACTCAAAATTCACCACACATGAAACATAAAAGGCACTGTACAACACAGTCTCCCCCCCCCCAAACTCTATGCTGTCAGTGTCAAACATGAACACTAACAGCCAAAAACAAACGAAAAATCATCACGACAGAAATAATATGTTTAGGGAGAATACTAAATGTGTCAAGAAGAGACCAAAGAAGAACTGGCACATCAGACCAAAGGTTTGAATAACACTAGTATTACAATAAATCCAGAAACAGCAAGTCTAATGGTTTGGCCATGTTACACGGTTACCACCAGATAGTATATCACAGACAACATTCACACAAAGATTTGTAGGTAACACAGGAAGAGTCCGCCCACGCAAGAGAAGGAGACAAGAAATTACAGAAGCGTTAAATATCCCATTATATGAGGCAAATGACTGAGCCCTATCAAGATGTCTATTTGTCCCCCCCCCCCACCAACACCGAAAGGTATGTGAGGAAGGAGACAAGACAAGACTATAATAACTTTTAAGTGAAGTGCAAAATGTACTTACGCACTCCCATGCAAACATATGAAGTGCAGCACTGTATTCATTCATTCATTTGCATGTCCCCTGCGGAACTTTGCCTCCCAAACAGCACTCCTGTAGGCCTCTCGGTTGTGAGCAAGATGGCCTGCTACTGTTGCTTCCATTTCCAGATCGTCAACGATGTCTTGCAGCCATCTTCGTCTTGGTCTTCCTCTCTTTCTTCTTCCAATACGGTCTTCTCTAAACTATCATGACGTTTAATGTGTCCAAAATATTTAAGTGTTCTCTCTTTAATCCTCTTCACTAGCCAGCCTTCCTCAATATCAATCTCCTGTAGTATAGATACACCTGTTCTTTTTTGTGTCCACGATTTTTGGAGAACTCTTCTGTAGCATTTAAATTCAAAGGCATTTATGTGTTTCTCAGCTGTTTTGTTAAGTGTCCAGGTCTCACAGGCATATGTTGCTATGGGAAAGATGCATGCCCTTAAAAATCTTATTTTTGTGGTTCTGTCTGCTCCTCTCCACAGATTCTTTATTTATTTTACTTTCTGAAGAGCGATAGATGTCCTCCTTTTAATTTCCCTCATTGTATCTCCATTATTAGTTAGTAGCGATCCACGATATTCAAAACTCTCCACTTCTTCCAGTTTTTCCTCATTGATACATATTTCAGTTGCCTTGTTTGTTTTGTCAGTTGTCATCAATTTAGTTTTCTTTGCATTAAGATAGAGGTTCTGCTCTTCGCTGTTCTTGCGGACTGACATAATTAGTTTTTCCATTCCTTTTTGTGTTGTGGACAGCAATACTGTGTCATCAGCATATCTAATCTCTGGTATTTCATAACCTCCAACTGTTATGGCATAGTAATATTCTTTGTCTACATCTTCTCTAACATTCCTCATTATATTTTCAGTATACAAGTTAAATAAGTAAGGTGACAATATGCACCCCTGACGGACCCCTTGTTTTATGTCAAACCAACTTGTTGTTTCACCATTTATTCTTACTGCTGCTTGTTGGTCTAGATACAGCAGTGATGTTAATTGTATCAAATGTGTTGGAAATCCCATTTTTTCCATTATTTCCCAAAGTTTCTGGTGTTGTACACAATCAAATGCCTTTGAGTAGTCTATAAAGGATAAATATAGATTCACATTAAACTCTCTGCATTTCTCTATTATTAATCTTAGATTGAATATATGATCTCTTGATCCTCTTCCTTGCCTGAAACCAGCTTGGACCATATTGACTTCTTCTTCTATTTTCTTTCGAAGTCTACCCATTATGATTTTTAACAGAATTTTACTGGCATGACTAATCAGGGCAACAGTTCTGTAGTTGGTGCATAATTTCAGGTTACCCTTTTTTGGCAGTGGTATGAATACAGTTCTTTTCCATTCGATATCTACAATGTAGCTTTTATATTTCTGGCAGCGCCACTACAAGTGATAAACGTAATGCGTACATCCTTAGCGGCCTGTAGCGGCCTGGTTTGATCATTTCTAGAACTTTTATGATTCTATGAGACTTTGGTCTAACTGCGAGCGGCCGCACATCGGCGCATGTCTGTACTTTTGTGGCAAAGATGGATCTTTAAGTGTTCGTCTTATATTCACTGGCATCGTCAGAGTTATCAAACTGGTTACGAGTCACCTACTAATCAAGCCTTCGTGCAAATCTTTATAATCACCGACTTTT